>JAWQEG010000316.1:2500-5000 GCA_033782935.1 Petrolisthes cinctipes
AGGACGTGTATGTGTGTGTATTGAGCCAGGACGTGTGTGTGAGTGTGTGTGTGTGTATTGAACCAGTACGTGTGTGTGTGTGTGTGTGTATTGAACCAGTACGTGTGTGTGTGTGTGTGTGTGTGTATTGAGCCAGGACGTGTGTGTGTGTGTGTGTGTGTGTGTGTGTTGAGCCGGAACATGGGTGTGTCTTCATCAAAACAGGTCCTTCACTTCCCATTTTCTTTTCCTCCTGACTCTCCTCCCCCTTCTCCTCTCCTCTCCCTTTCTCCTCTTTCTTCTATTCTCTCCCTTTCTCCTCTTTCTTCTCTCCTCTCTCTTCTCTCCCCTCTTCTCCTCTTTCTTCTCTCATTCTCTCCTCCCCTCCTCTCCCTTTGTTCTCTTCCTTCTATTCTCTCCTCTCCCCTACTCCTCTTTCTCTACCTTCCTCTCCTCTTTCTTCTCTCATCTCCCCTTTCTCCTCTCTCCTCTCCTCCCCTTCCCTCTTTCTTCTCTCCTCCCCTCTCCCTTCTCTCCCATTTCTCCTCTCATTCTCTCCCCTTCTCCTCTTTCTTCTCTCCTCTCTTCCTCTTTCATATTCTTTCTTATCTCGTCTCTCCTCTCTTCATCAATCTTTTCTTCCTTTCTCTCCCCCTTCTCCTTTCCCCTGCCTCTCTTCCTCTTCCCCTTTCCTTCCCTTGGATCAGATGAACAATAATAATAATAATAAAGGTCTGTTGTTGTTACTTATCAGATGCATGGGACAATATAACACAATTTAGGGGGTTGGGGGGGTGCGGGAATAAGGGGACAGGCTTTTGGGTGGGTAGAAAGCCTGTCCCCTATTCCCCGCACCTCCCCCCCCCCACGACCCCCCCCCAAACCCCCGCACCCCCCAACACTGTAGGCTTACTATACACCCTTAAGGGGTTGCGGGAATAGGGGGATTTTAGGGGGGGGTGCGGGAGTATGGGACAGGCTTGGGGGGGGACTGGGGGTGTGTGGGGGTAGGGGACAGGCTTGGGGGGGGTGCGGGAGTAGGGGGGCAGGCTTGGGGGGGGGAGGTGCGGGAATAGGGGACAGGCTTTCTACCCCCCCACCCAAGCCTGTCCCCCCTATTCCCGCACCCCCCAACCCCCCCCCTCCTAAGCCTGTCCCCTATTCCCGCACCCCCTTAAGGAACCCTGTGATGTACTCAGAAAATTAGAAGTATATGAGTCCTTCAAATATTGCCACGAAACACACACACACACACACACACACACACACACACACACCTATATGGAAGGAGTTTGTTTCATGGTATGGTCAGGAGGAATCAGAAGCCTCCACACACACACACACACACCTATATGGAAGGAGTTTGTGTCATGTATGGTCAGGAGGAATCAGAAGCCTCCAATTTCATATACGATCACAGGGTCCTTAGTTGTTGTTAGCCTTGATGTGACCTTCTTATACCACACCCCACTTCTACCCCTCTTCCCTTTACCCCTCCCCCTCCCCCCTAACACCACACCCCCCTCTCCCTCCCCCCTAAAACCACACCCCCTCCCCTTCCCTCTCCTTTACATCCTTCTTACCCCTTCCCCTAAAACCCACACCCCCTCACCTCCCCTCCCCTTACTCCTCCCCCAAACACACACCCTTTCTCCCTTTCCACCTTCCTACACCCTATCTGTGTTCACCTTATGAGAATTGGAGGCTTCTGATTCCTCCTGACCATGCCACGAAACAAACTCCTTCCCTATAGGTGTGTGTCTGTGTGTGTTTCGTGGCAATATTTGAAGGCTCATTTACCTCCAATTTTCTAACTACACCACAGGGTCCCTTAAGTATTGTGTGAGGTGATTGATGTGTGTAGTACTTTTAGGGATTTGGCGCCCCGTCGACCACAGCCACTCCTTCACAATCCTTAATTAAAAAATACATGTTCCTCCCTTTCCTTCTATTTCCTTCCTTCGTGTTTGCTGTGCCACTTCAATCACTTTCTTCCTGTCCCTCCTTTCCTTCTATTTCCTTCCTTCGTGTTTGCTGTGCCACTTCAATCACTTTCTTCATGTCCCTCATTTCCTTCTGTTTCCTTCCTTCGTGTTTGCTGTGCCACCTCAATCACTTTCTTCCTGTCCCTCCTTTCCTTCTGTTTCCTTCCTTCGTGTTTGCTGTGCCACTTCAATCACTTTCTTCCTGTCCCTCCTTTCCTTCTGTTTCCTTCTTGTTGTCTGTCCGGACCTCCTTTCCTTTCATTCGTGCTTACTGTCCCACCTCTCTATCACCTTTTCACTCACCCTACACAAGACTTGACACACACACACACACATACACACACACACACATACATACACACACACACCCCACCCCACACACATACATACCCCCCCCCACACACATACATACACACACATTTTTTTTTTCTTCTATACCTCAACTTCAATACCCCCCCCACACACACACATACATACACATACCCTCTCCCACCCCACCCCCTCCACACACACACACACATATACATACATACCCT